>CM038681.1:221996797-222026512 GCA_021605205.1 Aegilops longissima
TGCCATGTTTCACTTGTTTTGCTCATATCTTCTAGGCCGTAGCTCCGAATCTAATGAACTTTATATGTAACTTGACTAGAATTTCGTGTAGATCATCTTGGTGCATCTTAACTTGTTGTTTAACAACTTGAACATAAGGTTTATTCTGATCTGGACCAATTTCGAAATTTACATATGAGGACTTACCGGAATTGTTATTTGTTGTTTCCGGCCTCATTTAAACTTGCTTTGATGTGTTGGTCTTGTATGCATCATCTCTTGCCATGAGTAGCCTCATCTAGATTTGTCATGCATCATGCTTGTTTGTGCATCATGCCTTGTTCTTGTGTGGTGTGTTTACTATGTTGTGTGCTTCTTCTTGTTAGTTCCTGTTTCGTTGCGATCGTGAGGATTCGTTCGTCTACGCTTGGTTCGGCTTCATCCGTTCATCTTCTTCATGGACTCGTTCTTCTTCCTTGCGGGATTTCAGGCAAGATGACCGCTACCCTGGATCTCACTACTATCATTGCTATGCTAGTTGCTTCGTTCTATCGCTATGCTGCGCTACCTATTACTGTTTATCAAGCCTCCCAAATTGCCATGTCGCCTCTAACCTTTTGCACCCTTCCTAGCAAACCGTTGTTTGGCTATGTTACCGCTTTGCTCAGCCCTCTTATAGCGTTGTTAGTTGCAGGTGAAGATGAAGTTTGTTCCTTTTTGGAACATGGAGATGTTGTTCCTTGTTGGAACATGTTTACTTGTTGGGATATCACAATATATCTTATTCAATTAATGCATCTATATACTTGGTAAGGGTGGAAGGCTCGACCTTATGCCTGGTGTTTTGTTCCACTCTTGCCGCCCTAGTTTCCGTCATATCGGTATTATGTTCCCGGATTTTGCGTCCCTAACGCGGTCGGGTGATTTATGGGACCCCCTTGACAGTTCGCTTTGAATAAGACTTTTCCAGCAAGGCCCAACATTGGTTTTACCATTTGCCTCACCTATTACCTTTTTCCCTTGGGAGTCGCGCATCCCAAGGGTCATCTTTATTTTAGCCCCCCCCCCCCCCGGGCCAATGCTTGTCTAAGTGTTGGTCCAAACTAGAGCCCTTTGCAGCGCCACCTCGGGGAAACTTGAGGGCTGGTTTTAGTTGTACGGACTGCTCATCCGGTCGTGGCCTGAGACGAGATACGCGCGGCTACTATCATGGTGTCGGCACGCCGGGCGGTCTTTGCTGGTCTTGTTTTATTGTTGTCGAAATGTCTTGTAGCCGGGATTCCGAGACTGATCGGGTCTTCCCGGGGAGAAGGAATATCCTTCGTTGATCGCGAGAGCTTATCATGGGCTAAGTTGGGACACCCCTGCAGGGTTTGAACTTTCGAAAGCCGTGCCCGCGGTTATGTGGCGATGGAATTTGTTAATATCCGGTTGTAGTAAACTTGAAGCAAACTCTTCTAAAATACACCAACCGTATGCGTAATCGTGAGTGTCTCTTTTTGGGGTTGATCGAGAGGAGAACACGGTTTCGGGTTATGTCGGCGTAAGTAGGAGTTCAGGATCACTTCTTGATCATTACTAGTTGACGACCGTTCCTTTGTTTCTCTTCTCGCTCTCATTTGCGTATGTTAGCCACCATACATGCTTAGTCGCTGCTGCAACCTCACCACTTTACCCCTTCCTTTCCCTTTAAGCTTTGCTAGTCTTGATACCCATGGTAATGGGATTCTTTGAGTCCTCGTGGCTCACTGTGTTACTACACCAACAGTTGTGTACAGGTTATGCGATGATCATGACGCGAGAGCGATGTTTTCTTGTTTTGGAGTTCTCCTTCTGCTTCTTCGATCAAGGGATAGGTTCCAGGTCGGCAGCCTGGGCTAGCAGGGTGGATATTGTTTGAGTTTCTGTTTATGTTCCATCCGTAGTCGGATGTTGATCTTGTATATGTTGTTGATGTATTCTTGTGGCATTTGTGCCTTATGTATGTATCCCACTATTATGTAATGTTGATGTAATGATATCCACCTTGCAAAAGCGTTCCAATATGCGGGTCTATCCTTGGTGGGACCGTCGAGTTCCTTTTGGATAGGGTCACATATTGGGCGTGATAAGTTGGTATCAGAGCCTCGACCGACCCTAGAAGCCCCCTTGATTGATCATGTAGTTTGGCCGCTGTCGAGTCTAGAAGAAAAACTATTTTCTGAGTCTAGTTATATCGGAGAGTAGGAATTCTTTTTACTCCTCAGCCCCCTTCGTCGCTCTGGTGAGGAATCTTGACGTAGGTGTTTTGAATTACTCCTCTTCCCCTTCAAATTTTCTTTAGGATCACGCAGTTGGTTTTCCGATCGTTGTTCCTCAGCTCTTTGCATCCGGTGCATTTCTCGTCATGGTGATTCGACCCTCTTCATCTTTGCAAGTCCAATCCTCAGTTTGCTCTCAACGAAGTTATTCCCCTATCCTCAGTTGTTTTTTCTTTTCCCACCCACCCACCCTTTTTCTGGTCGGAACCGGAGTTCGTAATCGAGTATCCATCCTAATCGTGCGAAGTCTTTGCTTTCTTTCCTCAATGTTTTCCACCGGTGTTTTCTCTTCAAGATATTCGTCGTTTTCCCCTTCCAAGTTGTCTTTGTTTTCCCGCCCTCCCACCCTATTATTCCCGGAGTTCGAGTTCTTTCGACCATCAATTTCATTCGTGTGGAGCCTCTTCAGTCTTCCCTTAATTATTTCAACTGAATTCTCATCTCGTTCGTCATTCTTCATCCCTTTCTTTTCCGGTGCACTCAACTCAAGTTTTTCGGTGTTGATCATATTCTTTCCTCGGCTCAAATGTTTTCCCCTTGCTCGTTCGCCTCTCGTCAGTTTATCCTTCCGAAGTGCTCAAGTCATCTCAGAAGATTCGTCTGTGTTCTAATTAATTCGAGGTTGTCACCTCATTTAAATATTTCAACTGTTCCGGTGCATCATCTATCTGTTCAACATCCCTTTCCAACGGTGTTATCTCTTTTAGTGGGCCCTAACCCACAGGTCTTTCCCAGGATCTTACCTGACTCTTCAAATTTCCCCGGAGTTATTCTCAATTCTTTTCGGAATTTGACGTAAGTATGAATTTCATCAGTCAGATGTTTTTCCAAGATCGATTTCGAATCATTTCATTGTTGACTCAACGTCTTTGTTTTTCATTCTCCCGGAGCGTCTCAACAATTCTGCATGGTGGTTCTCGTCGTCATTCTCAACATTTGAAGAGCGTCGTAGATTTTTTTCTCTTAAATCTTGTCCGTTCTCCCGAAGAATTGCGGTGCTAGCTCGATGTTATCCTATCAAATTGTTTCCAGTCGCGCAATTCTTTTCACCTATCCGGAGTTTGTCAGAAGTTGTTTTCCCGTTTCTTTTCATCCGGAGGCCATCTTTTTGGAATATCTCTCTGTTCTAAGTTTTTTTTCATATTCGTTCTCCAATTATTCCATATTCATGCCCCTTCGTTCGTCTCAATATTCTTCCGGTGCTTCGTTCAAGTATTCTTCTATCAGTTCGCGATCCCTTTGTTCTCTTGCATTTTAATTCCCTCAAGTATCTCCGTGCTTTTCTAATTCTTCCCGATGATTCATTCTCTTTCATCAGTCATTTTCGAATTCTTACGGTGGTTCGTTCAAGATTATTTTCCTTGTTTATCATTTTTATTCATTCGTTCTTTTCAATCCTACCGGTGGTTCATGAAGACCTTCTCAAGTTTGCGATATGTCACTTCTCAATTCTTTTTCAAGAAGAATAAGTAGTTTGCAAAATCCATTGTTTGTCATCAATTTAATTTGATGAAGGATAAGCATACAATAAATCTTATTCTTATTTCATCCAAGTGAGTAATCCCTTACTTCGGAGTTTGTTCTTGATGAATAAATTCTAGTTCCAGGGTGTTTTCATCTTTTCTTTTCCGGAGTTCAATTTCCTCGGCCATTTCGTCGTAATCCTCCATCTAATTCATCGCAGGCTCATCTTATTCTTTCTTCCTTCATTTTATTCTCATCATCATTTTGTTACCGGAGTTCTTCACGGTGGTTCTTCATGATTTAATTCATTTTTCAAGAGTTCGTCAAGTTGTTGTTGGTGGAGTTCAAGTATCTTTTCTTCTCGCATCTCGAAGTGCATTTAATTCTCCGTATTCATTTGAAGTGGAGATTTGCATTTCTTCGTTCTTCTCAGCTATCCTATCATTTCCGTTTGTGGTCGGTTACCACCTCATAATTTCTGAGATGTTTTCCATAAGTCCACAACAAGCTTATTCTTTTGTTGTTGAATTTTCAACAACTCCATTCAATGTTTTCTTCTAAGGTTGCGTTCTATTTCATTCGTGACACAAGTTGTCATTTTCTTCTCCGTTCTTTTCATTCAACTCTTTTAATTCTTCCGAAGGTTTTGTGTCATGTCTTCATCAAGTATCATTCCATCCTCTCAAGTTCATGTTCTATTCTTTCCATGTTCAGTCTGAGTTCTGCCTAAATCTTTTCAGTCTTATTCGTTTCTTTTATCATTCTAATCACTCCGGTTAGAACGAGTGCTTTCATAGCCTATCTGATTCCGTGAGCCTTCGATTCTCGTTATTCTCGTTGTTTCTCTCTTCTTCTCGAGTGCTCTCGATTCTTTGCTTCTTCTATTGAGTTTTTATTTCACCTCATCCCTTTTCCCTTCCGTCTCGGTCCTAAGATCTCGGGACGAGATCTCTTGTTAGTGGAGGAGTGTTGTAACGCCCCGGATTCGATGCGCCAGGTGTCCGCCAGTTATTCGTCGTTGTTGCCATGTCATGTGCTTGCGTGTTGCATTTTGCCATGTCATCATCTGCAATTCATCTGCATGTTTTTCAAAACTTGCATCCGTTCGGGTTCTCCCGGTTCTCTCCGTTGTTCGTTCCGAGTCCAGACCACACTCGCACGCGCCCGCGGCACCTCCGAAATATTATTTTATAACTGGCATAAAAATGTTCTTAGAATGGGTTGCAACTTGTCGTGCGGTCTTATTATAGTGTAGACAGAGCGCCTGCCAAGTTTCATCGCATTCGGAGTCCATTTGATAGCCCAACCGTTAAATATAGCGTATGCTGTTGCGGTACCTTCGTCTGGGTGTTTTCGGCCTCCGAAAACTCGTGTCGGGCTGCTATCTCTTCTCTCCTTATAGCCTAGCCCATCTACACAGCCCACCAACCCTCTCATAGTCCCTCTCCGCTCGAAGCCGCTCGATGGCGATCAGACGCTCAAAAGCCCCAAAACCCCAACCCTAGCCTCTTTTGCTATATAAAGACCCCTCTCTCCATTTTGGCCTCCTACCTACCCCCTCCTCAAATTCCGTGCGCCCCAACCAGCCTCCACCACTGCGCCGCCCCTCCTCCTTTTTGGCGGCCAGCCACCTCCCGCCACTTGGCGCCGCCCGCCTTGGCCGGACCAATCCGCGCGCCACGCCGCCCCGCGCCCGCCACCACTCTCCCGCCGCCATGTGGCATCGCCACCTCACCCGCGTCTCCCCGCCGCTGCCCGCCAGAACCCAGATCGGGCCCTGGGAAGCCCATCTGGGCCCCGAGCTGCCCAGCTCATGCGCCCAGCGCCTCCGCTCAAGCCCGCCGCCCGACCTCACCAGCGCCACCTCGTCGCGCCGCCTTCCCCGTCGTCTGCCGTGCCCAGCCACCGGAGCCGCCGCCCGGCGACGCCCGAGCCAGCCAGCGCCGCCTGTTCCTCTCCTTCTCCTCCGGTGGCTCCCTCTCAGGTCCTCTCGCTTCCCTTGGTCGCGCCGCCGCCTTTTGAGCTCACCGCCAGCCCCATCTCGCCTCGCCGTCCGGCTCCGGCGGATTCGTGCCGCTCCGACCGGATCCGCTCGTCCCCGTCCTCCGTCGGTCATCCCCGCCACCAGAGCGCCCGCCACCGTCGCCGTCGACCCAGCAGCGTCGTCGGCCTCGTCATCGCTTTGGAGGGACGACGACGACCGGCCTCCCCTCCGCGTGGGCCATGGCCCATCTGCAGCCCAGCCGCCGGCCTCCAAGGCCCAGCCCGCCGGCCTTGTCGGACCCGGCCGCCTTCTCCACCGACCCGGGCCTGCAGGCCATGGTGAGAGCCCAGTAAACCCCGCCCCAGGCGTCTTTTAGTTCACCTGCGCCCGATCTTTTTTTTTTTCAAAAATCTGCCAAGTCCCAAGATTGTGTAATTTTTCATGCCATATTCATCATGCCGTAACTCTGCATCCGTAGCTCCGTTTTGTGCGTGTAATATGTCAAATTGTTCATCTCAATGAGTGCATCATTTCATCTCATTGCATAATTTTCATTTGAGCTCATCTTGATGCCCGAAATGCTGTTGGAAGAGTGCTATGTGATGGTAGTTTCAGATTCTTATCAGAACATGCACTTTTGTCATTTTTGCCATGATTGATGTGTGCACCCTATGAACTTAAGTCCTACATGTGTTTTGTAATATGCCATGCCATCTTTACAGGGGTGTATGCCATGTATTTTTGTGATCTCTGTGGTGACTAGCACAAGCATGCAAACTAGGCTTCATGATGTTGCTGATTTCAGCCCCCTATTCACTGATATTTTTATGCCATGTAAACTTGATGCTACCGAGAGATCCATGCTTATTTTGAGATACTTCAGTAAGGTTGTTTTGAACATGTGGTTATGCTCTATCCATCCATGCCTTTGTTTGCAATTATGGAGTGCCATAGCTTGAGTCAATCGAGCTCTACTTTTGCTATAAAATGTTTCCTGGCAGGTTGTTTACATGTTATTCAATTTTGCCAAGGTTGTTGTAGTTGATCCGTGTATGCTATGATGTTGTTCTTGCCATGTATAGCTTCTATGCCATGTCTTCTTACTGTGAGTTGCCTTGTCATGCCATGTATTGCTCTGTGGTGAGTGGTTCAAGCTCACCAACATGCCTACTTATTGTTGTTCCTGCCATGTATGAATCTGTCATATAACTTGCCATGTTTACATGGGTGCCATCATATTTTCTGATCCTTTTTGGCTTATGGTCAGTAAGGGACTTTTGTTCTATGCTTTGAGTAGATTCATGCCATGCTCTAGTTTGATTTGATAAGTTCCTGTAACATGTTGTTTGATAGCTCTAAACATTGCAACCTGATGTTATTTCGTCTAAAGGCTGAAACTGTTATTATTTGCAATCTTGCCATGTGTTTTTGAGCATGTTCTAGTGATTTCTGGAGATAGCTCAGTGTTCATGCTTTGTCATGCTTTACCTGTACATCATGCCCATGCCTTTTGTTTTCTTGTTGAGGTCCTGTAGCATGTTGTTTTCGTGTTTGCAATATGCCTACTTGCTGTTATGGACAGATTGTTGCTATAACTTGTATTGTGTGTATGTGTTGAACCGTTGCTCCGTTTTGAGTGTGCTCTATATGAAACTTGCTTGATTTTGCATGTAGCTTCATATTATCATGTTGCATCCTTGTTTTGAGGTGTTTGCTTGATGTTTGTATGCATTTTGCATCAATGCCATGTTTCACTTGTTTTGCTCATATCTTCTAGGCCGTAGCTCCGAATCTAATGAACTTTATATGTAACTTGACTAGAATTTCGTGTAGATCATCTTGGTGCATCTTAACTTGCTGTTTAACAACTTGAACATAAGGTTTATTCAGATCTGGACCAATTTCGAAATTTGCATATGAGGACTTACAGGAATTGTTATTTGTTGTTTCCGGCCTCATTTAAACTTGCTTTGATGTGTTGGTCTTGTATGCATCATCTCTTGCCATGAGTAGCCTCATATAGATTTGTCATGCATCATGCTTGTTTGTGCATCATGCCTTGTTCTTGTGTGGTGTGTTTACTATGTTGTGTGCTTCTTCTTGTTAGTTCCTGTTTCGTTGCGATCGTGAAGATTCGTTCGTCTACGCTTGGTTCGGCTTCATCCGTTCATCTTCTTCATGGACTTGTTCTTCTTCCTTGTGGGATTTCAGGCAAGATGACCGCTACCCTGGATCTCACTACTATCATTGCTATGCTAGTTGCTTCGTTCTTTCGCTATGCCTGCGCTACCTATTACCTGTTTATCAAGCTCCCAAATTGCCATGTCAGCCTCTAACCTTTTGCACCCTTCCTAGCAAACTGTTGTTTGGCTATGTTACCGCTTTGCTCAGCCCCTCTTATAGCGTTGTTAGTTGCAGGTGAAGATGAAGTTTGTTCCTTGTTGGAACATGGAGATGTTGTTCCTTGTTGGAACATGTTTACTTGTTGGGATATCACAATATATCTTATTCAATTAATGCATCTATATACTTGGTAAGGGTGGAAGGCTCGGCCTTATGCCTGGTGTTTTGTTCCACTCTTGCCGCCCTAGTTTCCGTCATATCGGTATTATGTTCCCGGAGTTTGCGTCCCTAACGCGGTCGGGTGATTTATGGGACCCCTTGACAGTTCGCTTTGAATAAGACTTTTCCAAAGAAGGCCCAACATTGGTTTTACCATTTGCCTCACCTATTACCTTTTTCCCTTGGGAGTCGCGATCCCAAGGGTCATCTTTATTTTAGCCCCCGGCCAATGCTTGTCTAAGTGTTGGTCCAAACTAGAAACCCTTTGCGGCGCCACTTGGGAAACTTGAGGGCTGGTTTTAGTTGTACGGACTACTCATCCGGTCGTGGCTCGAGACGAGATACGCGGCTACTATCGAGGTGTCGCACGCCGGCGGTCTTTGCTGGTCTTGTTTTATTGTTGTCGAAATGTCTTGTAGCCGGATTCCGAGACTGATCGGGTCTTCCGGGAGAAGGAATATCCTTCGTTGATCGCGAGAGCTTATCATGGGCTAAGTTGGGACACCCTGCAGGTTTGAACTTTCAAAAGCCGTGCCGCGGTTATGTGGCGATGGGAATTTGTTAATATCGGTTGTAGTAAACTTGAAGCAAACTCTTCTAAAATACACCAACCGTAATGCGTAATCGTGAGTGTCTCTTTTGGGGTTGATCGAGAGGAGAACACGGTTTCGGGTTATGTCGACGTAAGTAGGAGTTCAGGATCACTTCTTGATCATTACTAGTTGACGACCGTTCCTTTGTTTCTCTTCTCGCTCTCATTTGCGTATGTTAGCCACCATATATGCTTAGTCGCTGCTGCAACCTCACCACTTTACCCCTTCCTTTCCCTTTAAGCTTTGCTAGTCTTGATACCCATGGTAATGGGATTGCTTTGAGTCCTCGTGGCTCACTGATTACTACACCAACAGATTGCAGTGTGTACAGGTTGTGCGATGATCATGACGCGAGAGCGATGTTTGCTTGTTTTGGAGTTCTCCTTCTGCTTCTTCGATCAGGGGATAGGTTCCAGGTCGGCAGCCTGGGCTAGCAGGGTGGATATTGTTTGAGTTTCTGTTTATGTTCCATCCGTAGTCGGATGTTGATCTTGTATATGTTGTTGATGTATTCTTGTGGCATTTGTGCCTTATATATGTATCCCACTATTATGTAATGTTGATGTAATGATATCCACCTTGTAAAAGCGTTCCAATATGCGGGTCTATCCTTGGTGGGACCGTCGAGTTCCTTTTGGATAGGGTCGCATATTGGGCGTGATACATGTGTCCCATTTCCCATCAGCACGGGTGTAGTTCTTGCGACCTGATAGGAAGAAAACATGTTTATGTCAGAACACACATGTACATTGGCACCGGTGTCAATCCACCAATCTGGAGAATGACATACTGAAAGAATGGTAAGAAATTTACCATACCCGACATCTTTCATGTCAACATCGCCAATAACAACATTAGCGGTCTTGCTATTGTTCTCATTCTGACGCATGTCCCAGCGGTCCTTGCAGGATGAAGCCCAATGTTCTTCACTGCCACATACATGGCACTTTCCTTTCTTCTTATAAGTATCGTTCTTCTTCTTAAAGTTGACAGGTTGTGGGGCTTTGTACTTGCCATCAAATTTTCCTTTGCCCGCATAATTATTTTTGTTCTTGGGTTTGTGGTTTTGGAAATTTCTCTTTCGTACCAAATTGGCACTAGTATTCCCCTCATAGAAACGAGCACGTGTGTCTTTTGCCCTCGCCTTCTCTTCCACATCAAGAGTGCCAATTAGATTGACAACAGTAAATTCTTGCCTCTTATGCTTCGTAGAGGTAGCAAAATTCCTCCACGAAGGTGGGAGCTTGGCGATGATGCCTCCGCAATGAATTTGTCCGTAACACACAATTGAGATGCTCAAGTTCTTTAGTGAGCGATCAATCTCATGAGCCTGCTCAACAACAGAGCGGTCATCAGTCATCTTGTAGTCATGGTACTGTTCCATGATATACAACTCACTTCCTGCATCCGCGACTCCAAACTTGGCTTCGAGCGCATCCCACATATCTTTACCGACCATGATGGTCATGAATGGATCGACAATCTTGTCGCCAAGAACACTCAAGACAGCACCTCTCAAGAGGGTGTTTGTAGCACCGAAAGCTTGCTCCCGCTCGCATCGCTCTCCCTCGGCTTGCCTTTAGAGGCGTGAAAACAGTTCATGGTGGTAAGCCAAAGAACTGCCCTCGCACGCCACCTCTTATAGTTCACGCCCTCAAATGGTGCGGGCTTGAGAGTTGCAGCAAAAGCAATAGGAGAAAATTGCCTACACATATCAGGTTTTTGGATTGTTGAATAATTAGGCATTTTCCCGTTTAGTTTAATCCAGAAAAATAATGGATAAAACATGAATAGCAATATATTGATGAAACTAGAAACTAGCAACAATTCGTTGAGACTAGTAATGCAATCAAAATCATAAGCAAAATGCATCATATCCATGTCAATTGCTATTAGCAATAAACCAAATGCTAGCCCTAACAGTGAGGATAAGATGGCATACGGCGCGATAGCGAAGGTGCAGATGTCCCGATCGTCATGTCGTCAAGAGGTCGTTGGCGTCGGGGAAGAAGTCGTCGTTGGGGAACTCGTGCGTCGATGATGATGTCGTCGTTCGCAGCCACGATGAACAAGACTCCAGCATCGCGTAAGGACGCTCCCAAAGCTGATCGCCCCTCTCCGTGCGGATCACAAGAGGCGGGTTTCAGAGCCTCGCTGTCTCACTTTCCGATGCACGCCAGAAGAGAGATGGGAAAGAGATAGGCGGCTCAATGCTTTGGAATGAGACGAAAGGTTGTTGTGCCTCTTTGGAACAACAGAGGGCGACCTCTTATATACGTGAGAAGAGTTGAAACTGGGCCTTCATTAGTAGAAGAGAAACCGTGCAATAAACACCATTAAGCAGACGCACTAAAACCATTAAGGAGAGAAGAAAGCGAAGACTAAAACTCACACGAAGTTCGGTTTCTTCTCCCATTTATGCGTCAATTGTTTCAACTTTCTTCTCGCGTGATAAAGCAGCGCATACACGTGGCATTGGTCAATTTTCCACACAACCTTGTCATGCATGGATGGGCTACATGAGCCTCTGGGATTTACTTTGAATTATTGACAGAAAATATGAATTATTGTATGGGTTATGCCCAATAATTCCAACACTATGAAACGTGATGAATTCCACCTGTGCGATGAGACAGTCCTTGGGCAAGAAAACGTCACAGGTGAGATAGTCCATGGGCAAGAAATAGGAACCTGCAATAGACCATGTATATTGGCCGTGCGACAGATTAGACCGACCGAAAAAAAACTCATGTGGACTACAGATTAGAAACTTCGTGTGCGCGCTGCGGCCTAACCCTGAAATTTTGTACGAAGTGATATATAGATAGATAGATTAGTACCACCTTAGATTTTGAAAAAAATATGGACGTGTTGAGAAAAAAACTGAAAGCGTAAATTCACGAGAGGAAGCGTATTGTGACGTTGAACCTACGGAATCAATCCGTACTTTATTATTAGAGAGAGAATAAATTTTGTTAGACAAACGATCTAACAGCACTAGGGCGTTGGAGCTTGAAGCAACTAGCTTGTACTGTACAACGAGTTACGGATGTTTGTATTCCTCTTCGTATTTGAGGCGCAATTAAAATTCAAAGAAGTACACATCAAATTGATAAATTAATATGCTGTTTCATACGCAAGTATGCTACTTAACCCAGATTGGTATCTACCGGAGTTTGCATATAATCAAGGTGTGACCCGCTTACATAAAAATACTTACAGTGATCAATAGTCCGGCAGACTTTGACGCAATGATACCACATCAGCGTAGGATACAGCAGGGAGGGAGCGCCGTAGCGGCTAGCGCTACTAGCCATATCCCGGTCTGGTCTCCTTGAGTCTCTGGGTTATGTGCGATGGCGGCGGCAACCGGAGGCGCAGGCGCACTAGTTTTTTTTTTTTTTTAATAGTAGAGACGCGGGTTCAATCGTCAATCGTTGGATCCGGTATTCCGGTATTCCGATCCGGTCGGCAAACCTATGGCTTCTAGCGAGACAAATTGCTCGCCTGGAGCGACGAAGTAATGGGCTAGCCCAGTGGCGCTGTTCGCCCCGTTTTTCGTTCGTTCGTTCTTTCACTCGATTCGTTTTTTCTTTTTATTTTCCTTGTTCTCTTTTACTTAATTTTTGTTGTATTTTCAAGAAAATACTTAAGTTTGAAACATGTTTTTGCAGTGTTAAAACAATGTTGATTCAACTATAAGAAAAAGTTTATACTGCCAAATATTATAAATAAATATATAACAAAAAATACTTTAGTAAAAGCATTTGAAAAATGTTAACCAAGCATTTGAAAATGTTTAATGAGTATAGAGAAATTGTTTCTCATGTATGCAAAAATTGTATACAGAAAAATAAAGATGTGTATGAAAAAGTTGATCATGTATTTAAAAATATTAATTTTGTACTTGAAACATGATAATCAACCATTTGAAAAAAAGTTAAATGTGTATAAAAAATATTAATTTTGTACTTGAAATATTGACCATGCATTCAAAAAGTGTTGACCCTGTATTAAAAAATGTAAATCAAGCATTTGATTTTTTAATTTGTATAGAAAAATGTTGACCATGTACTCTAAAATGTTAATCTTCTATTCTAATTTTTTTATCAAACATATCAAAATGTTAAATGTGTTTAGCAAAATGTTGCTATGTACTACAAAATGTTAATCAAGCATTTTATTATGTTTAATGTGTATAGAAAAATATTGAACATGTATTCTAAAAATATTAGGTTTTGTAAAATGTTAATCAAGCATTTGAAATTGCTAAATCTGTATAAAAATGCTGGTCATGCATGAAAAATGTTAATCATTAATTTGAAAATCTTAATCAAACATTTTATTCTGTTTAATGTGTATATAAAAATATTGAACATGTATTCTAAAAAAATTAGATTTTTTTAAATGTTAATAAAGCATTTGAAAATGTTAAATCTGTATAAAATGCTGGTCATGCATGAAAAATATTAATCTTTAATTTGAAAAATCTTTATCAAATATTAAAAAATTGTTTAAAATGTCTATGGAAAAATGTTAATCATGTACTAAAAATGTTAATCATGTATTCATAAATTTTCTATATGAAAGTGCGTTATATCGACTAGAGGGAGGGGGGGTGAATAGGCGATTTTTATGAATTCTTCACTGAGGAATTTGCCGGTGAGGAAATTCCTTAGCGAAGAAATACTTGCAACGGAATAAGTACTCAGAAGTAAGCATAACAGATTACAAGCATTGTCATCATGATAAAATGAAGACAATCACGGAGTACAGAAAGCGTAATCACAGGATAACACAAGATGAAGACAAACAGACTCAAGAAATTGAACTGAGGAAATTGAGAAAGTCTTCAGTCAAAGTCTTCAAACACAGATATGAACAAATACTCAACACTGTAATGAGGAAATGAAAGGGTTGAGGAAATAGAACCAGCTAGGTTGGTGAAGACAATGATTTGGTAGACCAGTTCCAACAGCTGTCTCAGTTGTACGTCTGGTTGGAGCGGCTGAGTATTTAAACTCGAGGACACACAGTCCGGACACCCGATCATCGAAAGCACGCAGCTCAGACACCAAGTCCTCACCGATTCTTCTTGAACTAAGGTCACACAGACCTCGTCCAATCACTCGTGGTAAGTCTTCAGGCGACTTCCAAACCTTCACATGCTTGGTCACTCGGCGATCCACAATTCCTCTTGGATGCTCTAGACCTTGACGCCTAACCGTCTGGAAGAAGCACAGTCTTCAAAGGTAACAAGCGTCGGATCCACGCAGGATCAATTTCTTCAGTGATGCTTAATCACTTTGGGTTTGTAGGGGTTTGGTTTTGGGTTTTTCCTCACTTGATGATTTTCGACTCAAAGTCCTCAGAGGATGGGTTGCTCTCAAATGACAAGTGTCAAGTTCTCTCGGAGCAGCCAACCAGCTAGTGGTTGTAGGGGGCGGCTATTTATAGCCTAGGGAGCAGCCCGACATGATAAGACATAAATGCCCTTCAATGATATGACCGTTAGGTGGATAAGATATTTTGGGACAGGTGGCAAGAAGACAAAGAACGGTCGAAAATCTGAATATCAAATTCCTCGGGGCTATCATGTTCCTCATGTGTAGGCAATTCGACTGGCGAATTCCTAACTCCTCGATCGAACAAATTCTCGGCGACTAGAAGAGCTTCGTCTCACATCAAGAAATTGACTGAACTGTATGAGATTTCAAAAGTTTCACTCAAGGAATTGGTAGGTGTAGGATTTTGAGTTGAGCATCAAATGGAAATTTTTCCTTAGTATTTCCTCGACCCCTTTAACAAAGACGGTGTTTCCTATGACTCAAGAAAGAGAAAATGAAACTACGAAAACAAAAGTCTTCACGCTTCATGTTCCTCAAATGAATACCAAGTCTTCAAGGTCACACCAATTTCTTCACTTTCAAAGTCTTCTAAAGTCTTCGAATATCAAAGTCTTCATTGAAGAACTTCATTTTAGGGTCGACTTTCTCTGTAAATATCAAACTCCTCATAGACTTATAGACCTGTGTACACTCACAAACGCATTAGTTACTTAACCTATAAGTCTTCAATACACCAAAATCACTAAGGGGCACTAGATGCACTTACAATCTCCCCCTTTTTGGTGATTGATGACAATATAGGTTAAGTTTTCAACGGGGATAAATATGTGAAGTGTAAATACTGATAATGAGGAATTTGATTGCAAGATAAAGAAGAACTCCCCCTGAAGATGTGCATAGTGAGGAAATTGCTTTTGAGGCAATGCACATTTGAAGAGTTGAATCATGGAGATCTCCCCCTATATCTTGTAATTCATACACGCATTTAACATATAGTATGAAGAATTTGAAATGCATGATGAATTATGGTGCTTGATGTTATGCAATGTAACGCATCAAGAGTACCAGAGCCCAAAGGCCAAATTGATTTGCTATGAAGATTTTCAAGGAGCTCACGAGAATCGAGCATAACTCATCAGAATCGAGCATAGAGCAAGAGCATAATGCATCAAAAGTATCAAAGCACCATCGGGTTTAAGATTACAACTCGATCCAATAAAAGGTTTCAAGAACGAGAGTTGTAACTTAATAAAATATTGTATATAGACAAAACTAGACCCGCTTGAAGACTAACTCAAATTTCTCCCCTTTGTCATCAAATGACCAAAAGGATCAAACCGAGGACTAACGCTCTTGAAGAATTTCAAGTTGAAGACGGAGCGCCAAAGATTGTTGGGGTCGGTTGTTGAAGTAGGACCAGCAGCAGTGTCTTCCAAATCTTCATTTTCATCGTTGTCGCGAGATGAAGAATAGGATCCGCCACCAAGGAAGGAACTTTGACTTTCTTGAATTTCTTGGAGGAGGTGCAGTACCAAATTCTTCCTTGAGTCCCATTGATGTCGGTTCTTCTTCATCGAGACATGTGAAAGAACAGCCCATGTGCGGTTGAAGGTTTCATGAAGGTAGTAGTGGTTTTTCTTCACCGCATTGTGTGTTGAGGTCATGTTGTAAAGAAGAGTACCAAACCGACGCTTGACCCACTTATGATTACGGTCAACCTTCCGATGAAGACCGAGGAGTAACTCACGATCATCATCACCACAGGTGCGAGCTTGAGGACTTTGCTTGACCGAGGTATTTGTTTGAGTCATGTGTGGCGAGTCATCATTGGTGGAGTAGGATGTTGCTTTAAACTGTCCATCCAATGGACGAATGCCTTCATCTATCACAGCAGTAGCCTTGCCCTTTTCATCACCGAGGTAACTCGTCCGCTTGAGGACTTCAATCGGGGAGATAGCTGCGAGTGGTTCAAAGTATCGACCTTGTAATTTAGTGAAGACCTTGACCGATGAATCTCATAATCCAAGGCGCATAAGGCTTCACTCAAATGGTGACATGGCAATGTTAGCGAGTCCTCATGAAGAAATCATGGAAATTGACGGAACGCCATGGATGATGTTGAAAAGCATATTCTTCATGATGCCAACGACTTCTTCATCGCTCGAAGTCGTGGCCTTTGATAGGACTCATAGTCTTCGTCAAAATTCGATAGACTGTCCGAGGCACATATAATAATTCCTTGACGAGGAATTTGGTTCTTGGGCCTGCCTTGGCTTCAAAGGCTTCATCGGCACTTGCATATAGTGATTTGAAAGTTCTTTTCTTCGTAGATACGACGTGCACCATCAAGCGGAGGACTGAGTGGTAGGGCACGAAGCAATTCACTTGCTGGTGCCTTGTAGTGAGTATTTTCGGTCATCCAATCTAAGACCCATGAGTTCACGTCTTCAGCGTCTCCGGTGATGTGCAGGGTTGCATAGAATCAAGAATTAGCTCTTCGCTCCACCACAAATATCGGTCAGAAGTTTAGAAGTCCTGCGTCGTGAAGAACACCGAGGACTGGCTCAAAGTTCGACAATGACTCCATATCCACATGAGGAATATGAGCATGATCAAGATTTTATCCTTGTTGAAAAGCACCGAGGAATAGAAGTTGGCTTGGTGGCAGTCCAAAATGCCTCTTCCTAATGCGAGCGTAATCATAAGGATTATATTCGATGAAGAACACATGCTCGCAAAGAAATCTTCAGCCTTGAACTTTTGCTTGGTTGAGAACGGATTCTTTTGCTTGGGCAGAGGGTGTCGATTAGTTGCATCACCACCTCAGAATCACAAGTTCAGTTCTTCACCGAGGAATTCCTTGTTCCTCAACAGTGCGATCTAAGGATTAGCAAGAAGAAGCAGTTTCATCAAGACTAGTGGCTGGGATTTCTTCATGCACGTAACCGATGGGTTGATTTTTTCTTGAGTCCATTTGGACTGTTTGTGCAGGGAGTGAGGAACTTGTTGGAGCGGGGTGAAGAGAGGAGTATTGGGATCTTGACTTTCCCAAAAGTCATCATTTATCACCGGAGTGGTGCATCCAATATCCACATCTTCATTTTCAATTTCCTCAAGACCGCTTGAGGAATTTCATAGTCCGATGAGGAAATAACGGGGTTGAAGGATGGCTTCCACTTCAATTTCTTCATCAATTTTTCCGACAAGCAGCAGATTGATGTTCTTCATCAGATCCGATTGGGATCTCATAGTCTTCTCCAAAAGGAACAACTTCCTTTGATGGTATGGAGGAAATGTTGGAAATATGCCCTAGAGGCAATAATAAATTAGTTATTATTATATTTCCTTGTTCATGATAATCGTTTATTATCCATGCTATAATTGTATTGACAGGAAACTCAGATACATGTGTGGTTACATAGACAACACCATGTCCCTAGTAAGCCTCTAGTTGACTAGCTCGTTGATCAATAGATGGTTACGGTTTCCTGACCATGGACATTGGATGTCGTTGATAACGGGATCACATCATTAGGAGAATGATGTGATGGACAAGACCCAATCCTAAGCCTAGCACAAAGATCGTAGTTCGTATGCTAAAGCTTTTCTAATGTCAAGTATCATTTCCTTAGACCATGAGATTGTGCAACTCCCGGATACCGTAGGAATGCTTTGGTGTACCAAACGTCACAACGTAATCGGGTGACTATAAAGGTGCACTACGGTATCTCCGAAAGGGTCTTGGGTTGGCACGAATCAAGATCTGGATTTGTCACTCCGTAAACGGAGAGGTATCTCTGGGCCCACTCGGTAGGACATCATCATAATGTGCACAATGTGACCAAGGGGTTGATCACGGATGATGTGTTACGGAACGAGTAAAGAGACTTGCCGTAACGAGATTGAACAAGGTATCGGGATACCGACGATCGAATCTCGGGCAAGTACAATACCGCTAGACAAAGGGAATTGTATACGGATCGATTGAGTCCTTGACATCGTGGTTCATCCGATGAGATCATCATGGAACATGGGAGCCAACATGGGTATCCAGATCCCGCTGTTGGTTATTGACCGGAGAACGTCTCGGTCATGTCTACATGTCTCCCGAACCCGTAGGGTCTACACACTTAAGGTTCGATGATGCTAGGGTTATAAAGGAAGTTTGTATGTGGTTACCGAATGTTGTTCGGAGTCCCGGATGAGATCCCAGACGTCACGAGGAGTTCCGGAATGGTCCGGAGGTAAAGATTTATATATGGAAAGTTGTTGTTCGGGTTCCGGAAAAAAGTTCGGGTTTTTTCGGTATTGTATCGGGAAGCTTCCAGAAGGTTCCGGAGGATTCCGGAGGGGTCCGTAGGTCCGGAAATTGTTCCACCACGTCCAATACAGTAGCATGGGCTATAGGAAGGCGCCCTAGCCTTAATGGGATAGGGGCACCAGCCCCCCCAAGGCCCATGTGCATGGGAAGGGGAAAACCCTAAAGGGGGAGGCCTCCACTTGACTTGGGAGGCACTCCTTTCCCCCTTGGCCGCCCCCCTAGATGGGATCTAGGGCTAGCCGCACCCCTTGGGGGTGGGAAACCCTAAAGGGGGCGCAGCCCCCCTTTCCCCCTATATATACTTGAGGTTTTGGGCTGCCCAACAAACATGAGAACTTCTCCTCTTGGTTTAGCCCTGCCTCTCCTCCTCCTCCTCTCCCTTGGTGCTTGGCGAAGCTTGCGGGATTGCCACGCTCCTCCACCACCACCACGCCGTTGTGTTGCTGCTGGATGGAGTCTTCCTCAACCTCTCCCTCTCTCCTTGCTGGATCAAGGCATGGGAGACGCCACCGAGCTGTACGTGTGTTGAACGCGGAGGTGCCGTCTGCTCGGCACTAGGATCTCCGTGATTTGGATCACGACGAGCACGACTCCTTCAACCCCGTTCTCATGAACGCTTCCGCTTAGAGATCTACAAGGTTATGTAGATGCACTCTCCTTCCCTCGTTGCTAGTTTCTCCATAGATGGATCTTGGTGACACGTGAGGAAAATTTTGAATTTCTGCCACGCTCCCCAACAAAGGGCACCATGAGCTAGGTCTATTGCGTAGATTCTTTGCACGAGTAGAACACAAAGTAGTTGTGGGCGTTGATGTTGTTCAATATGCTTACCGTTACTAGTCCAATCTTGTTTCGACGGTATTGTGGGATGAAGCGGCCGGATCGACCTTACACGCATTTCACGTGAGATGAGTTCCACCGACCGACATGCACTTGGTGCATAAGGTGGCTAGCGGTGCCGCCTCTCCCACTTTAGTCGGAACGGATTCGATGAAAAGGGTCCTTATGAAGGGTAAATAGAAATTGGCATATCACGTTGTGGTTTTATGAGGTAAGAAACGTTCTTGCTAGAAACCCATAGCAGCCACGTAAAACATGCAAACAACAATTAGAGGACGTCTAACTTGTTTTTGCAGGGTATGCTATGTGATGTGATATGGCCAAGAAGAATGTGATGAATGATATGTGATGTATGAGATTGATCATGTTCTTGTAATAGGATTGATGACTTGCATGTCGATGAGTATGACAACCGGCAGGAGCCATAGGAGTTGTCTTTATTTATTGTATGACCTGTGTGTCATTAAACAACACCATGTAATTACTTTACTTTATTGCTAACCGGTAGCCATAGTAGTAGAAGTAATAGTTGGTGAGACAACTTCATGAAGATCATGATGATGGAGATCATGGTGTCATGCCGGTGACGATGATGATCATGGAGCCCCGAAGATGGAGATCAATGGAGCTATATGATATTGGCCATATCATGTCACTACTATATAATTGCATGTGATGTTTATTATGTTTATGCATCTTGTTTACTTAGAACGACGGTAGTAAATAAGATGATCCCTTACAACAATTTCAAGAAGTGTTCTCCCCTAACTGTGCACCGTTGCTAAAGTTCGTCGCTTCTAAGCACCACGTGATGATCGGGTGTGATAGATTCTTACGTTCACATACAACGGGTGTTGACGAGCCTAGCATGTACAGACATGGTGTAGCGACCTGACCCAAAATCGGTCAAATCTCTGTGTCTGTACCATCCCAAGATCATGCTGGTACTCACAGTACATCGATAAAGTAATCAAAGTTCAATCACACCTGAATATCATTAATCGATTCTCATATAGAGTCTTTATTACAAGGAATAAATTCGCTCAAGGCCAACTCATGAGAAATAAACTAAAATGCTGCGGAAGCGCCGAGGTAAAGCGAGTCCATCCGACTCAAAGGGCAATCGCTAAGCGCGGAGCGTAGCCTCACTCCCCGATCGGAATATATCTCGCAACATAATACGTTGCAGCCATGTAGGTCAGCTTTTGGAATAAGTCGGCAAGTTATGAGGAACAACAATAATAAAATTACTAACTCTATATGCATATTTGGCTGTGGAGCTCTAAGTTTCATCATTTTGCATAAAGCCAATTTTATCCTACTACAAAGGACTTATTTGCAAATTACTACTAAATTGTTGGTAGTTATTGAGATGGTTCCGCCAACCAATATCTCGCTCCCAAATTATTATTAAGTCATAAACCCAATCAAATTAATTCATTAGAGTTAAGTGTTGAGATATCCGAATACTTCCAAGGTCCAGATGCTCAAATGTCCGTGAATCGGGACACGGCTAATCGATTAGGTTATAACACTCTGCAGAGGTTTGCGACTTTCCCGCAAGAATCATTCCTCCTTTAAAGTCTTCGCACTTCATGGTGTTTGAAGACGGACGAATGAAACAGGTCTTCCAAAGAGTTCTTCCGCCACCGCCGGTACCCATCCAACCCTACCGCTCGTCTACTTCTCGTAGTACCGCCCAGCCAGCTTCACTACAAGGGTCAACCCAGCCAGAGCCCATAATGGCTTGCGGCTGCACAGTAAGCTTCGGTCATGGGGCATCCATCCTTCTCTTCGTGGCTGGGTGAAGCTTTCCGCAGGATGTCATGGCGCTTCTCCATGCATCCCGCCACCACTGGTGCTCCAGGTGCCCGTCAACCGTCCTCCACCCAGTAGTGATTTTCCGAAGTCCATCTTGATCATTGTAGTCCATGGGGTCATCATCATCATCATTGACTCTCACATCTTACTTATGAATTTCACTCATCCCAAATCCCGTCTACGAGCATAGCAAAATAACTACTACGTCCCGGGGGCCATGGTAACAAGGGGATTGGTTCATCCTACCACATGATACTACTCAAGTTTAATGACTTCAAGATTATCACTACTGCATGCAATGGTGGGGTGGTGACAACTACTAATGCACAAAAACATAGGTATAGAAATAACATGATCAAAACTTGCCTTCTTGATGATCCTCGAAGCTAAAGAGTCGAGTAGCAAGCTTCAGACTCAGGAACTCTACCGAGACAAACAATAACATAATAAGCACAAAGCAAGAGGATCACACAAGATAACAAAGATAACATAACACAACAAAACAATCAAAACCAAATCAAAAGGAAAACTCAAAGAAATCAAATTCAAAGTTTTTCCCTATTCCAAACAATAGCAAAAAGAGTTTTTATTTAACAAAATTCCTCAATATGACCTAATCATGGTTTTAGGTTAACTTAACAGAAAAGGATTAACTAGGCAATTAGGAGCAAAAAGAATTAATTAATTAGCTATTATAAAACTCAATAATCCAATTTCTATTAGGAAAATTAATTTAAAACTTTTATTAATTATAAATAAAAGTTCTTCTAATGGAATGACAGAAACTAACCTAGAATAACTAATCACAAGTTAAAATAAATTAATTTACTAATTAATTAATTAGGAAAACAGAACTAATCAATTAATTAGGATTAATAGGTTTCTGCCTAGAATTAATTATTTATTAATCCTAAAATACCAAAGTTAATTTCTAGGGTTTGGCAATATCAAAATAAAGTGATTGCAAAAAGAATCATGCAAAAAATAATTTTTCTAACTAAAACTATAGCAGATTTGCTATTCTGACTAAAATAATATTAAAGCATTTTTAATTATTTTTAACATAGCTAAATATATGTTTTTCAGAAACTACATAAAATTTGCAATCCAACAAAAAAAGAATCACTAAAAAATATTAAACAGAACAAAAGATACACATTTTTGAAATTTGGAACAAATCGGCTAAAACAGAAAATCTAAATAAAAAGAAAAATGCCCAATGGGCCTAAACTGTGCACAGTGCGTCAGATAGTCTAAATGGGCCTAGGGTTTAACTAACAGAACCGGCCTAACTAAAAAAAAAACCTAACTTAAAAATAAACCGCACCGGCCGGCCGGTTTTCTAATAAAACGTATTTCTGGGTTCTAATCCTAACCACCGATTGGGATCGGACGGTGGAGGGAAAGCGGGACTCACGGACTCGGCGACGCGGCGGGCGGCGGCGAGAGTGCTCCGGGGCTTCAAGGCGTCAGCGAGCTTGGGAGACGTCTGGGAGACGCGGGAAGCTCGGGAAGGGTTGGTGGGGTTGGTGAGGTTTGGGGCACCTGTGGCGGCGACGGCGAGGGTTTTGGCAGCGGGTTGAGCTCGGGCTCCGGCGTGCCGGGAGAGAGAGGAGAGGGCTCGGCGTGGCTAAGGGGGAATGGGTGCGGGGCCTCGGCTTATATAGCCGGGGTCGGGCGAGGGCGGAAGGGCATCGGGGTGATTGGAGATCCGGATCCTTCGATCCGGCGGATCTCCCAGCGAGGTCCGCTTGTGGGCGAGGGGAAGACGACGGGTGGGGGCCACGGTCGCTGAGAGAGAGAGGGGTTTTGGCGGGCGACCGGATCCTAGGGATTCGGGCGAGGGGCGCGCGGTGTCTCACTGGTGGCCTGGGCCTAGTGGGCGGTGGTGGGCTCGGGTGTGCTGGGTGGCCGAGGGGTTAGGTGGCGCTGGTTGGGCCTGGGTGGCCTGGCTGGCGCCCGAAAAGTCTTTTTTTTTTTTTTTTTAATAAAACCAAAAACAAAATAAAACCTAAACTAATGATATTTTATATAGGGTATATATATACCAAAATGATCAGGGAATATTCCTTTCATTTGAACATTTTTCCAAAGGCAAAATCCCAACTTTATGAAAATCCATTTTTTCAAATTCAAATAAAACTCAGATTTGAATTCCAATTCTTTGGCAATGTTTCCTCTGATATTTTTGGAGTGTCATGTTTGCTCCTCTCATACTTTTGATCAAGTATTTATCAGCTTGGTTTTGGAATTGTTTCCCACATGCCAAAGTTTGAATTCAAATTTCAAATTCAAAACTCTCTCGAACTTCAAATGGTTTTCAAATTCAAACAGATGCATAGGATGCTTATCTATAATTGTAAAACATTCCAAATAGGAAATTTGGGATGTTACAAACCTACCACCTTAAGATGAATCTCGCCCTCGAGATTCGGGTTGGCTAGCAAATAGGTGCGGATGGTCTCGACGAAGGTCTTCTTGGCGCTCCTGTGTGGCTTCTTCCTCGGTGTGGTGACTCCACAAAGACCTTGCAAAACTTGATGACTTTGCTGCGGGTAACTCTGCTTGCAATCTCGAGAATTTTGACGGTGTCTCCTTGTAAGTCAAATCACCGCTGTCAAGCTGTATGGCCTCTAGGGCACCGTGTCTCTCAACGGAACATCGCCATGTCCGCATGGCACTTCTTTAAGCGAGAAACGTGAAAGACATCATGAACTCCGGACAATCCTTCCGCAATTCCAACTTGTACGCAACTTCTCCACGACGCTCGAGGATTTTGTAGGGCCAATGAATCGGGTGCTAACTTTCCTTGACTCCAAACCTCTTGATTCCGCGAAGTGGAGACACACGAAGGTATGCTCGGTCTCCCACTTCGTAAGTCACCTCCTTGCGCCTTCGTCGGCATAACTCTTCCGTCAGGATGTGCAATCTTGAGCCGGTCTCGAATCAGCTTGACTTTCTCTTCGAATCCTTGATAAGATCGGAACCGAAAAGTGATCGATCTCCAACGCTATCCCACAAACAATGGTGTTCTACACCTCCTTCCGTATAGAGCTTCGAAGGGTGCCATCTTCAAACTGGTTTGATAACTGTTGTTGTACGAGAACTCTGCGTAAGGTAAGTTATCATCCCAGCTAGACCCATAGTCTAGCACACAAGCTCTCAACATGTCCTCCGTAATCTGATTTACTCTCTCATCGTCCATCCATCATGGATGAAAGGCTGATCAATTTCAGCCTCGCACTCCAAAGTTTCATGCAATTGCTTCCAAAACTTTGAGGTAAACTGCGTGCCTCTATCGACACGATTTTCCTCGGAACTCCATGCGGACATACGATCCTGGTCATGTATATCTTGGCCAACTTGGCACTGGTATAGGTAGTCTTCACGGAATGAAGTGAGCTACCTTAGTCAAACGATCAACCACTACCCAGATAGAATCATAACTGAACGGGTCCTGGGTAGTCCTGTGATGAAATCCATACCAAGTTTCTCCCATTTCCAATGGGGAATCGGCAAAGGTTGAAGTAACCCGCTGGCTTCGATGTTACGCCTTTACACGCTGGCAAACATCGATACGGCCACGTGCTCGGCAATGTCCTTCTTCATTCCTGTCCACCGTAAACTTTGCTTTAAATCTAGGTACATCTTGGTGTTGCCGGGTGAATCGAGTACGGTGAATCATGTGCCTCAAGAATTAGCTTCTGAGCTCGGGATCATTGGGCACATAATACGATCCTCAAACCATATGGTTCCATGTTCATCCTTTCGAATCCTTTAGCTTTTCCATCCTCCATCTTTGCTTAATCTCATCGATTTCCTTGTCCGCCTACCGGCTTCACGAATCCTTTCGGTCAAGGTGGACTGAACTTCCAGAGTTGCAACAAATCCTTTCGAACTATCTCCATCGGAGATCTCGAGGTCATCAACCAACTCTCGGGTAATCCTCCCGCGGTAAGAGTGTTCACATAACTCTTACGGCTCAAAGCATCTGCTACAACATTGGCTTTACCGGGTGGTAATGTAATCTCATGTCATAATCCTTTATCAACTCTAGCCATCTCCTCCGCTCGAGGTTCAATTCCTTCTGCGTGAAGATATATTTCAAACTCTTGTGATCTCAGATAGACATCACAACGATTTCCAATGAGGAAATGTCTCTGTGTCTTGAGTGCATGCACAACACTGCCAACTCCAAATCATGGGTGGTATAATTCATCTCATGAGGCCAGAGCTGTCCGGATGCATAAGCTACAACCTTGCCTTCCTGCATTAATACTCCTCCGAGTCCTTGACGAGAAGCGCCACAATAGACCTGGTATTCCTTATGTATGTCCGTAATATCAACACCGAGCTGTGACCAACCGTTTCTTCAATTCTCGAAAACTGGCCTCACATTCCTCGGTCCAAACATACTTGGCTTCCTTCTTCAATAGCTCACCATGGGCTTGGCAATCTTCGAGAAGTTCTCAATGAACCTCCGATAGTATCCTCGCAAGTCCGAGAAAACTGCGGATCTCCTTGATCGAGGTGGGTGATCGCCAATCGGTGATCGATTCAACCTTGGCGGGATCAACTGCTATTCCTTCTCCTGAAATAACATGTCCGAGGAATCCAACTTCCTTCAACCAAAATTCACATTTGCTGAATTTGGCATACGGTGATGTTCTCAAGTTTCTCCGTAACTAGACGCAAATGTTCCTTATGCTCTTCCTCGCTCTTGGAGAATATCAATATGTCATCGATGAACACCACGACAAACTTGTCCAAGTACTCCATGAATACCTTGTTCATCAAATTCATGAAGTATGCAGGAGCATTAGTCAATCCAAATGACATGACGGTATACTCGATAAACCATACCGTGGTGAATGCTGTTTTGGGTATATCCTTTTCACGAATTTTCAATTGATGATACCCCGATCAAGATCGATCTTAGAGAATACCTTGGCTCCAACAAGCTGATCAAACAAGTCATTGATCATGGGCAGAGGGTACTTGTTCTTGATGGTTACTTCGCTCAATGCACGATAATCCACAACCATCCTCAAGCTTCCATCCTTCTTCTCTACCAAAAGAACTGGGCTCCCCAAGGTGATGAGCTTGGACTAATATATCCTTTCTCCAATAACTCATTTATTTGTTCCTTGATCTCTTTCAACTCATTCGTGGCATCCGATAAGGTCTCTTGGATATTGGGGCTGTGCCGCAATAACTCGATCGAAACTCAATGTCTCCGTCCGGTGGCATTCCTGGTAATTCCTCCGGAACACATCGGAAATTCTTGCACCTGTGCACTTCCTCTTGAACAACTCCCGTGAGGGAATGCACCTGATTCTTCATCCGGCTGTGCTGGCTACATACTTGATCCTTTTCGCCCGGGGTGGTGAGCGAGAATAGACTTTGCGGCATACCAATGTTTCCTTCATACTTTGACAACCAATCCATGCCTAGGATTACATCCAAAGTCTGTGTTTCCAACACTATGAGTTCTACGGAAATTTGTGGTTCCCGATGTTGAGGTTTGCAGGCAGCTTAAACCTGCCATCATTTCTCCTCCTGCGCGAACCGACGCGAGGGGCTTCTAAGGGTTCTAGTGCGAATCCGTACTTATCCACAACTACTCTTGATATGAATGAATGCGTTGCACCGTAATCAAACAGTAACCAAAACTGAACGTGAATTCAATAAAACTTACCAACCACAATTGTTCCGGTTGATCATAGACGCTCTCCACGCCGATGTGATTCACTTGAGCACGAGGGAAAGGATTGGGCTTCTTCACGAGCCTCCATTGCCATTCCTGCTCCTCCGCTTGGCCTCCGGCAGTCGGTGGCGAGTGCCCCGCCTTCCGCACTTGAAGCGGTGATGTGGCTCAGATCGCCGGGGAGCCGGGCAGAACGGTGCTGATTGCCATTACCATCGCCATTGCCATTGCCATGGCCTCGACTTGTTGTCTGGCTGCGGTTGTTTCCATTTCCACCATGGTTATGACCTCCATGGTTATGATGGATGTGCCCTCCCGAGTACGGTGCATAGCGGGCTTGCCGAGCTCTGAATTGTGCTTCCCCGGCTGTACTTCCTCTTGCGGCTCTCTATCTGCTGCTGCTTGCCTTCCAGGATGGTGGCCTTGTCTACCAGCTCCTGGTAGTTGTTGAAAGTAGCCACAATAAGCTGCATGCTCAGTTCATCATTTAGTCCCTCAAGGAACTTCTCCTGCTTGGCGGCATCAGTGGCCACATCGTCAGGGCATAGCGAGCAAGCTTGCTGATTCCTCCACGATCGTGCCACAAGACGATTCCCTGGCGAAGTTGCGGAACTCACGCTTCTTCGACTCATGGCTCCAGATGAGACATGAGCGGGCGAAGGCCCGCTGGAATTGATCCCAAGTGATGCCACCCAAAGGAAAAGTGGCGGTGTAATTCTCCCACCAAGAAGCTGCAGGTCCATCCAGTTGATGCGCTGCAAAGCGCACCTTCTCAAAGATCGCAGCATCCAACGGTGACTAGCTCTCTTCCAATCTTGCGGAGCGACCGTCACCACAATCGCTCAAGGCTACTAGAGAACACTGGCGGATTCAACCTCGTAAATCGAGTCAAGTTGTCCACAATGGGTGGTGGTGGCGGTGGATTGTTGGCGGGGTTGTTCGTTCTCAATCGGGAGCTGCATCGGTGCATTCGCTGCTGCTGGAGCAGCTGGGTGAGCTCCGCGGAAACCAGTGTCACGCCTCGGAGGCATCCGTGTTTTGGAGTGGATGAGAAAATTTAGAATAGAACAATGGTCTATGAGAAAATAACACTACCCATATGAATGCACAATCATAACACACCAATCATTTATTCATTCCACTCAAACATGGTTCAAACTCGATTACAAAAGCTCATGACTAATCGAAAGGAAAACATCGGCCTAACTGATCGATTTAAAAAGGAAAATAAAAGATAACATGGTGGTCGACTAAAAGTCTGCATCAATGGCGCCTCCTCTTGGGGTTTCCTTCATGGTACTCCCTCAAATCCTGATCATTGCTCACGAGGGTGCTTCATCTCCACTCGGTAAAGGTCTTCACCCAAGTCCATCTTTTCCTCAATCGCGCAAGCTTCATCTTCGGTCGTCGACAATCTCCATGAAGTCGTGATTTCTTCCTCATGGCCAAGGAAGTCTGCGCGAGCCTTCTCCTCCGATTCCATTCATGAACAAAAGCTTCCGGTGTGTTCGAGTTACGGCGAGCCTGAATCTCCGTGTCCCGAGAAGACACTCCAGATCCTGAATGTACGAGAGAGTGGAATCGCCCTCGATGGTACGGATGATATCTCCATTCCTTGCCCGCGAGAAACCATGGCGAGGTCCGAGTGATCGAGTTCAGTCCTCAGATTCTCTCGGAGATGTCCAAGTGCTCGGTAGATCGCCACGCCCCTTCCGATGATCCAGCTTGAACTCGTGAACTCAAAGTTGATAGGCTCCGTCGCCCTCCAAAGGTCCTCCCAGGATATGCACCTCAATCTCAGTAGCGGTGTCCGCGGAAGTGCATTAGTGGGTTTCCAAAGTGATCGAGGGCGAGCAATCTTCAGCAGCTTCACCATCTGGACCAGCTTCCTTCGAAGGGCATCGCCTCATCGGGTGGCGAGAACTCCGTAGCAAAACCGGGTGAACTCGACGCCATCTAGAATGTTGCAAAGGAGAGAAGAGTCGAATAGATCGAGAAGAAGTATAGAATGAAAAGGGGTTCAAAGCAAATGGTCTCGCTATGGCTTTCCGATCCTAGGGGTTACGATCCTCACGGTCGGCGTGTGCTCGATACCATCTCTCAGAGCGACCTGACCCAAAATCGGTCAAATCTACGTGGTCTGCATTCATCCCAAGATCATTTGGTACTCACAAGACATCGATAAAGTAATCAAAGTTCAATCACACCTGAATATCATTAATCGATTCTCATATAGAGTCTTTATTACAAGGAATAAATTCGCTCAAGGCCAACTCATGAGAAATAAACTAAAATGCTGGAAGCGCCGAGGTAAAGCGAGTCCATCCGACTCCAAAGGGCAATCGCCAAGCGCGAGCATAGCCTCACCCGATCGGAATATATCTCGCAACATAATACGTTGCAGCCATGTAGGTCAGCTTTTGGAATAAGTGGCAAGTTATGAGGAACAACAATAATAAAATTACTAACTCTATATGCATATTTGGCTGTGGAGCTCTAAGTTTCATCATTTTGCATAAAGCCAATTTTATCCTACTACAAAGGACTTATTTGCAAATTACTACTAAATTGTTGGTAGTTATTGAGATGGTTCCGCCAACCAATATCTCGCTCCCAAATTATTATTAAGTCATAAACCCAATCAAATTAATTCATTAGAGTTAAGTGTTGAGATATCCGAATACTTCCAAGGTCCAGATGCTCAAATGTCCGTGAATCGGGACACGGCTAATCGATTAGGTTATAACACTCTGCAGAGGTTTATGACTTTCCCGCAAGAATCATTCCTCCTTTAAA